>OZ020617.1:49170047-49192190 GCA_963971575.1 Liopterus haemorrhoidalis | reverse complement strand
GAGGAAAAGAGGTCCAAGTATATGGACCTCTTGTCCGAGCTTAGAAAGCTGTATCCCGGGTATAAAGTTAAGCTTGTAGTCCTGATAGTTGGTGTTTTGGGTGGCATGAAAGCCTCCTATCGAAGGGAAATCGAGTCCATTCCCGTCTGCAGATCTTCTGCCAACTCTTTGATCTGCAGGATGCAGAAAGCAGTGCTGCTCGGGTCGCTCCGCATTGTGCGGGCACTGGATCTGGCGTAATTTCCGCGGCTGCATATCGCCAGGGTTTGGGATGCAGTCGTGTGTATTTAGCTCCACTAGTCTCTAGTATGACGCGGCTCAAAAGGTTGCTGAAGTTTGAGATTAGTGGACGCTTGTCAAGACCTGACAAACCCCATAATAATACTAATAATAAGCTTGTAGTCCTGATAGTTGGTGTTTTGGGTGGCATGAAAGCCTCCTATCGAAGGGAAATCGAGTCCATTCCCGCCTGTAGATCTTCTGCCAACTCTTTGATCTGCAGGATGCAGAAAGCAGTGCTGCTCGGGTCGCTCCGCATTGTGCGGGCACTGGATCTGGCGTAATTTCCGCGGCTGCATATCGCCAGGGTTTGGGATGCAGTCGTGTGTATTTAGCTCCACTAGTCTCTAGTATGACGCGGCTCAAAAGGTTGCTGAAGTTTGAGATTAGTGGACGCTTGTCAAGACCTGACAAACCCCATAATAATAATAATAATAATAATAATTTATTCAAGTTTTTTGTACATTAATTATACATTAACTTAAATCTAGGTACAGAAATTTAGCTCTTCATGCCAGTTCAGTTATACTCATACGGAATTCGTCAACACAGTATAATGCGTGGTTAGAAAGAAATATTTTCATTCTTTTTAAATATATTTCTATTAAGATTTAATGTCATCCCGTCTTTCAACACAAATTTATCTATCGGGGAGTCATCTAACAGATAATGAGACTGACGTATTGAATTCACTGATTAGTATTGATATTTATTTAGCAGATGAAGGTCCAGATAACCTTATCTGTCAGATAGTTACTTAGAAATTTACCTGAAGGTGGAAAGACCGGGCCTAAGTATAGGTCGTCAGGAAAGTTTTGTAACGCGCTAATTTTTTACGCATTTTTTCTGAATAAAATATTTAACAAATAATGTGTTGTTATACACTGTTTTATAGCAAATTTTCTGTTCCACAAGATAGTACTGTCGATTTTTACTTAACCCTGTTTTTTTTTCTCTCATTGTTACAGGAAAAATTGTGACATGTCGAAGGAGCAATTTCGAACGATTTTTTATTTTAATTTCAAATTAGGACAATCCGCCGCGGAAACAGCTCGACAAATTAACCTAGTGTGGGGCCCGAGTAGTGTTGGAGAAAGCACTGTACGTCGTTGGTTCCAGAAATTGCAGGCCGGAGATTTTAGCCTCGAAGATGAGCCCAGTAGTGATCGACCTACAGTAATCCAGGACGAGGATTTGAAGAACCTGGTTGAAGCTGACACGTCCCAAACGATTCGGGGGATTGCGAAAGAACTAGGCGTCAGTCACACTGCTTTTGCAGATGGTTTAAAACGCACTGGAAAGGTGAAAAAACTCGAAAAGTGGGTGCCACACGATTTAAACGATCGGCAGAAATTGTCACGTTTTGAGGTTTCTTCTGCCTTGCTTCTGCGTAACAAAAACGACCCGTTTTTGGATCGAATTGTGACGTGCGACAAAAAGTGGATCCTGAATGATAACCGGAGACGTTCGGGACAGTGGTTGGACACCGACGAGCCTCCCAGATACTTCCCAAAGGCGAAGACCCATCAGAAAAAGACTATGGTTACGGTATGGTGGTTGGCAGCCGGTGTCATCCATTACAACTTTCAACTGTGCCAAACCATTACAGCAGAGTCCTACTGTGGGGTAATTGATGAAATGTACCGGAAATTATGCCAGCAGCAGCCGGCATTGGTCTACAGAAGTGGTCCGATCTTGCATGACAATGTCTGTCCACACGTTTCACAAATCACCATCCGAAAACTGAACGGATTGCAGATTAAAGTTCTGCCTAAACCACCATACTCCCTAAACCTCTCGCCAACCGACTACTATCTTTTCAAGCACTTTGACAACTTTCTCCCCGGTAGAAGGTTCACCAATCAGGACTAGGCAAAAACGGCCTTCGCCGACTTCATCGAATCCCGAGCACCCAATTTTTGGTCGGATGGAATAAATCGACTTATATCGCATTGGCAAAAGTACGCTGATTCCAGTGGTGCTTATTTTGACTAAATCGAGTAAATATTTCGAAAGTTTTTGTGATTTGAAGTTTATTTATTAAAACGCTCAGAACTTTCCTTTATCAGTTTCCAGTTACCTATCCAGTGACGAATTATTCCAGTTACCATCAATGTACATAACTGAGAATTTTTTCAAATTTTGTAAACATATTTTGGGCAAAAATACCATAATAAAATTCAATTTTTTAAAAATATAAATTTGTTGTGTTTTTCACATATTAAGTTTTATTTAATACCCTACTCAAAATAATAAAAAAAATGTTAACTGTTTTGTTGAATATACAGGGGTGTTTGTTTGAAACGGGGCACCCCGAAAATCTCCTTTATTTGTAAATATACAAAAAATCTTCAGAACAAAAGTTAAACTAGACAAAAAGGCCCATCTAAAGGTTACTATAAGAATTCTGAGGCACTTCCGGTTTCACCGGAAATGATGTCAACTTTTGATCTAGTATAGGGAATCGATAATTATATATTTTTTTCCTAAAAGTACATTAAACTAGCTTTACAATGACACCAAAAAATCATATTTTTATGTTAACCATTTCAAAATGGCGACCATTTATTTACAAAATAATAATCAACATAAGTTTTACAAAGTTGAACGTAGCAAGCTTTGAAAACAATAAAAAATGAAACAAAATATCTCTAAAATAAACTATTTGACTATTTAGAAAAAAAACTATTACTTTTTACAATTATTTTACAAAAAAAAAGAAATTACAAATGTTCGATCAAACCACCATTATTGTCCACACATTTTCTCATTCTTAATAAAAACTCATCGATCGCCCTTATAAGAGTACACTCTTGGATATCCCGGATTGCACTTCTAATCCTTTCTTCTAAATCTTCTATCGTCGTTGGTGTTGTCCGATACACTCTATTGTTTTCAAAGCTTGCTACGTTCAACTTTGTAAAACTTATGTTGATTATTATTTTGTAAATAAATGGTCGCCATTTTGAAATGGTTAACATAAAAATATGACTATTTGGTGTCATTGTAAAGCTAATTTAATGTACTTTTAGGAAAAAAATATAAAATTATCGATTCCCTATGCTAGATCAAAAGGTATCTCTTAAAATAAAGGAGTTATTCGAGGTGCCCCGTTTCAAACAAACACCCTGTATATTTGTATATATTTTTCCCACGATGTATTTTTCTGAACTCTCTATAGTTTTGCTGTATGCAGGTCAAAGAGTTGTACAACCATGCCAAATTTCAACTTTCTAGGTCCAGCAGTTTGACCACAATTTCTACTGAACAAGCAGACAGACAGACAGACAAACAGACACATGAGTGACGTAAGGGTTTTTGGTCATACTGACAAAATCCTAAAATATAACCGAGGGAGAGATTAATTATAATTTTTCCATTATTTAATATATTCTGACTTGTCATACGTTAAATACTTTTTCATGAAAATTTATTGTAAATTTTCCACTCAGATTACTTAATATTTAGTCAGTGTTCCGTATCTGATCCCTTGAAACCTCCTCTCCCTTTTGAATATTTCTTTACACCTTCATAAATTATCCATTCAATGTTTTTCCTGAATTTAATTTTAAAAGTTGAGATACAATACTTTTTTTATTCAACGGCTTTGAAAACGTTTAGATAATGTTTGAAATTTTTAAGCTTTTTATTAAAAATGAATGATGGAATGGTTTTAATAAGTTTCTAAACAATTTAAGAAGTCTTTTTTCAATATATCTGTACAATTTATTATTAGGAACATCTTACGTCGCAATGAAACACAAAAACTGACAATATTGACAAGAACTTTTTCATTTAAAAAAACAAATACTTCTTATTCGCAGAAAAACCAATATTGGTTCCGTCTCTTTGTTAACAGAGGGAGCACAATTAGCTACATAAATGTTAACACAAAATTAATGTAGCTATTTTTGTTCACAAGAAAAATTGCTACGTCAATCAATAACTAAGAAAAAGAGTTACATTTATGTACCAGGTCTAAAAGTATGAAATGCGGATTATTTTCAAACTTGCCGCGCAAACAGAGTTTATAGTTTAAAGTTTCAACACATATGGCGTTTTGTTAAGTTATCATTAAGTGTCAAATGCGTATAGGTTATAATTTGAAAAGTGATCATATAGTTTTGTTTTACTGTGTTAAAAATGTCAAATTTTGTGCCAAATAAAGAGCATTCGCGGACAGTACTACTGTTTTGTTTTCATTTGAAAAAAACTGCTGCTGAATCATACCGACTGCTTCGAGAAGCTTATGGTGAATATGCTCCATCGAAAGATACGTGTGAACGATGGTTTCGGCGTGTCAAAAGTGGTGACTTTGATCTTACAGACAAAGAACATGGAAAACCTCCAAAAAAATATGAAGATACAAAATTGGAAACATTGCTACAGGAAGACGATAGTCAATCACAAAAACAACTAGCAGAGCAGTTAGGCGTTAGTCAACAAGCTGTTTCCAATCGCCTACGAGAGATGGGTAAGATCCAGAAAGTGGGCAGATGGGTTCCACATGCATTGAATGAGAGGCAGATGGAAAAACGCAAAAACACTTGTGAAATTTTGCTTGCACTATACAAAAGAAAGTCTTTTTTGCATCGTATCATTACTGGCGATGAAAAATGGATTTATTTTGAAAATCCCAAACGCAAAAAATCATGGGTGAACCCAGGCTCACCATCCACATCAACTGCAAGACCGAATCGCTTTGGCAAAAAGACAATGCTCTGTACTTGGTGGGACCAAAAGGGTGTGGTCTATTATGAATTGTTAAAACCTGATGAAACAGTTAATAATCAACGCTACCAACAACAACTGATTGAATTGAACCATTCGCTGCTCATAAAACGACCAGAATACGAAAGAAGACAGCACAAGGTAATCTTTCTTCACGATAACGTTCCATCACATATGGCAAAAGCAGTTTGCAACACATTGGAGGCACTCAAGTGGGAAGTGCTACCCCATGCCGCTTACTCACCAGACTTGGCCCCTTCAGATTACCACTTGTTCGCATCGATGGGTCACGCACTTGCCGAGCAGCACTTTTGTTCATATGAAAATGTAAAAGAATGGCTTGATGAATGGTTTGCGGGGAAAGGGGAAGAGTTCTACTGGCGAGGTATTCACAAATTGCCTGAAAGATGGGAAAAATGTATAACTTCTAATGGAGCATACTTTGAATAAATAATCTTTTACTGTTCTTTTGAATTTAATGTGTTTTATTAAAAAAAAAATCCGTTTTTCATACTTGTAGACCTGGTAAGTTGCTTATGTTTTTCCTAGTCTCATGTTAAAACATGTTAAAGTCTAGTTAAAATAGGTGTCAAGTTAAAAACAGGACCAAAACGAAAAGAAGGTAATAAAAGTGGGCAGTAAAACTTGTTCTTTTACTTCATGTTCAATTTAACTTTATTTATGTTTATAACCAGACTAGACAATCACATAACGAAAAATATCGTAGTAAAATATATCTCTAATAACATTTGTCTTCTTCGTAATCCAATACGTTGTAAATTTAAACCTTTTATATTCTTATTGTCTTTATACAACTATGAGATAAAGTGTTCAAACATCTATACGGTTCTTTTAGCTTCAACTTTTGCACAACTTCGACTGAGACGAAATATGATATGGAGCTCGTAAACATGCATTGCTAAAGGATCCGAGACTCTATATTACAAGAGATAAAGTAAGTTATGCACAACGTATCAGGTAAATAAGCGTGTAAAGAGAAAAAACAATGTAATATTCACCAAGATATTTTAAAATAAGTTTTTAAGCTACGCTTTTATTTAAATAAAAATTTTACCACTAGATGGCAACAATTGGTGCTCAACATTTTAACCTCAATATGTTAAGCAACAATTATGTGGACGATAATATATTACCGTCACTAGAGTATGGAGTTCGTAACCCGGTTCAGATTGCAAATGTACTTTTTTACAATTTAATCCGATAGGTGGAATAATCTTGGACATCGATTACATACACAATGCAATGTTAAGTGCAATTTTTATTTTTAAAATACAAGGGTCGCCCACAGTGCCGGATTAAGCTAAAATAGGGCCTATAGAATAATTTATACGAGGGCTTTAAAATAAAAATTCAGATAAATTAAATTATCAGAAATACAAATTTATAAGTTACGTTTTAGTTTTTTTATTAATAATACTGGATTATTGCACGCAGGAATTCACACTCAATGATCATCAGAGAAAGATTTTCAATATTTGGCCCATTGTGCTCCTTAGTTTATTTTTAAACCTTTATAGTTTTCCATGAGTGACAGATAGAAAAGGCAGTTTTTATATTTGGAAACAAGACTGTAAATATTTTTTATGTAGCAAACGATATAATTGTAGCTTCACAAAGTCTTTTTTGGCAACAATATGAGAAGCAAAATCAGTTTTCAATTTTGGCAGGAATAAAAATATTTCCCCTGTTTTCCGATTCAAATTCTTCACAGTTTCGTAGGTGATGTATAGTCTCCAGTTCTTTCCAGCAGATCCTGCAGAACTGTTCCTCTTCCTTCATCCAGAAACAGTTTGCCTTTTCCTCATTTCCACATCTGAATATCGATATCATCTTCTGTACTTTAATAGGTTTTGTTAGGTAGTTGTGTATTTCCGTAAGAACTACGTGTTGGTACATCTTATTATAACATGAGTCCTTTATTCTGCTCAATCGTTCTTGTTTTTGAACGTCTCTGTCTTTTTGCATTTCCCTTACGATTGTTTCCAGCCATGATCTTTTTCGTCTTCTGATGTCATCTGGTGTTGTGTCATTTCTTGTTAAATAGACTATCCTCTTCACGGTCCATTTTGTATTTAGATTCTCATTTGCTTTCTCTCGCCAGCATTCTTCTAAAATTTTATCTTTAGATAACTTGTAAAAAACATGGACCCATAATTCTTCACCACTAAAGAATGCCAAATCAATTTTGACTGGTCGCCGTAGTGCAGGGATCAGAACATCTGGCTGCCAACCATGGTACTAGAATCGAATCCCCTGATGGCATGGATGATTGCATTTGTTATAAAATTACTAATTTATCTAAAATTAAAATAAAGATAAAGATATACTGGTTAATGGCCATCAGTAGCTAAAACAAACATTTAAAAAAAAAAGTCCTTTTTGTATCCAGGAAATGCCTTCCATTTTCTGGGATGCAATGGAAATAGTACTCCTTGATTATCTCCCAAAGGGCCAAACGGTAAAGGGCGAGTACTAAACTAACCTTTTGGACCAACTGAACCAAAAAATTCATGAGAAAAGTTTATCAAAGAAAAAAAAAAAAAAAAACATTTAACAAATTAACACACGTTCTCCTATGTGTTACTTCAAAAATATGATATAAAAGGCAGCAAATTGATGTACGGTTTGCATTCTGTTCCCTCATTATTGATCTAATTTAATTTTACATTTTCAAATCTCAACAAATTCTTTTGTGGAAAACCGTTTTCTTCAAATGATAAGCAGTAAACCAATATTTTAGGAGCTTGATAAATCGAACTTCCCGGATGAGATAATGACACTGGAACATCGCTATAAAAAGTGGTTTGAAGCTCAAGGAGATTATATTGAAAAAAATTGAAGTGTGAATTTTCACACATTTCAGGGTTTGTAGGTATTTAATAGTGTAAGAAGCCAACATAATACTGCATGTCTGCGAATATTGGTGTTGGTGTCATATTAAAAAAAAATATATATTATATTTTTAATTTCATAAAAAGACACACACTATTTGAGCCATAAATACAAATTATTTGTTTGTATAACTTTTATAGGTTATTTAAAGTTAGAGTGATTTTAATTAAAATAAAGTTTAATTCTATAAAAACAATTTATACATGTTTACCGAATTAAATTTTATATTAAAATATATAAAATATGGAAGATCCAGGCCCCAGTACTTCGAAACATAATCGAAAATATTGTTCAGTACCGATGTGCACAATTAGTTCAACTAGAAATCCAAAAAAACAATTTATATCATTACCTGATGGCGAAAAACAACAGAAAAGGCGAAATTTGTGGCTGGAAGCTATGGGGCGAAATAAAACCGATATTTCAGAAAAAAGTAAATTTTATTTTTGTGAGCATAAATGCATCAATGTTGGGTAAATTATCACTCTGAGCCCTAACAAAATCTTTATCTGCCATTTTAATAATAAATGCGTGAAAAATTGTTTAAAAACAAATACAAAACTCTCGAAAGATACAATATTCACACGTGTAAAGATTATGTTGTAGCTGTATCTGTGACGTGAAACCCTTATCGTTTGACGCCATACTCAGTCGTTTTTACTCGGCAACCTTCGCGGCGTGGTCGGCTTATTTCAAATTTACAATACTTTAATTAAAAAATTTGGCTATAATATTAATTAAAATGTGATTTTTGTTTTGTTAGGTGACATAACTAATATTAACATATCAAAATAATGTAGTTTTAAAGAAATATAAATTTTATGCGTATCCCCTATTAAAAAAACACATAAACTGCAATATTTTTTAAAAACGCAATCGGATCAAAAATTCCTCTCGTACATTTCCGGCTTAGATCAATGTAAATTACCTTTATTTTTTTCAGATTTTAAGTTCAACCCCTTTGGGTAAAAGTGGGCGGGATAAGAACTTTTTAAGCACATTTTTGGTTTAAATCGTGTTAAAAAAAAAAACTAATTAAAAAAAAACTAATTTTCGTTCCTCAATCTACGTTCTAAGAGCTTTCTTTTGATACCACACAGTAAATATTTTAAAAATAATTTTTTTATCGAAACTCAAAAATCGACATTTTTCGAAAAACTAATCTGATCAAAAATTCCTGTTGAACTATTCCGGTTCCCATCAATATTCATTATGGAGATTTTTTTCAGATTTTTAGATCAACCCCTCTGAGAGATATGGTGGTAGACAAAAGTCTTTTGACATATTTTTGGCAAAAATCCCATAAAAATAATTGATTTTTCGAAAATAAAGTTTGCTTGTTGATCCACGTATTAAAAGATTTCACTTGGTTTTCCACCAAAAATTTTAAAAAAATATATATTTTTTTTTATTAAATACATAATTGTTTATTATTTATCGCGGAATGTGTTTTTTTGAACTCTCAGTATTTTTCCTATATGTGGGTCAAAGAGTTGTATAAGCATACCAAAATTCAACTTTCTACGTGAAGCCGTTTGTCTAAATTTTTTTTTACCGTACAGACAGACAGACACACACATGAGTGACGTTATAAGAGTTCTTTGGTGGTCATACCTAAAAAACCCTAAAAATAATAATTTCAAAAAGAAAAATAGTCTTTCATTATCAATTTGCAAACTTTTTAAATGTCAAACTACGCATTGCACGAAGGAACACAAGTGGTTCAACATAGGAAAACGTGGTGAAACACAATAGAAGCTATTGAGTCATATTGTCGCCATGCCCCTTCGAAGTAATCGGATTGAGAGATATATTTGTGCAACAAAGGTTCATTCCACTGGAGCGCAATTGTATAATCTGTTTAACAAATAATGAAATTACACATAACTGTTCTTATGACGGGTAATATTATTTAAAATTATCCATATCTACTTGAACTTAAGTGGAATATTCTCCTTAAAACTCTTAATTATCATAATTCCATTTAAATTCATATGTAAATGTAACCATATCACGTCATATGGATATTTCAGTGCTTCAATTAAGGACTCACTTTCGACACGAAGCTATTATCCTTCCAGTTAGAATGAACGTTTAATATTATCAAATTAGCAGGATCCTTCCACTTCCTGTATTTTTTATCAAGAAGTAAAAGTGCTTTACGCAATCTAGATATTGTTTAATGACTTTTATTAACTTTAATTGGTTTATTGAAACAAAAGTAATTAGTGGTTGTGTTATTCAAAGATTAAGTCATGAAAACTGCTTCGGGGACAAAAATATCGAGATGCGTACAACAGTGGTGGCTCATAAGTTTTTTTTATAGAAGGGCACATTAAAAACCCAACAGAAAAAAATACATGCGGACACCGTTATTTTGGACGTTTGTCATTGCTGATAGTACTAGGCTATAGTCTATCTCAGAAAGAGCGATACTAATAAAATTTATTATTTGTAAAAAGTTATTATTTTTTCACACAGAAGCGGCACACAAAATATGAATAGTTCGAAACGAAATATTGTTAAGAAACAACCGAGTGTGCCGCACATCTTATATGAGAATACGAACTAGGGTTAAACACAATAGATCATAAAAATTTTACCCTAAAATTTTGAAGAAAAATATGGTCACAGGCATGCGTTTAATGATACGATACATATGGTCACAGGCGTGCGTTTAGTAAAATGATAAATAGTAATATAGAAATACACAAAACCAATTTAAACCTGTTAAAAATGTGCACGCCACTTGTAACTGCCTGACAAAAAGATTTATTACTATCGCTCTTTCTGAGATAGACGATAGAATAGTACAATGTAATGAGTATTAGTATCAAAAAGATATAATATTTCATGAGGTTTATACAATTCTTTCGTACGTTTCGGAAACTACTCAACAATCTGTTTCCATCTTCAGCGATTACGTGAGTCATAAACATTTCAATTTACTTCGAGTTTTATACCGGGTATTGTAAGAGTGGGACCAGGCTGTAGGTGTGTTGCTATTGGTTGGGTGGTTGGGGTTAGCTATAGGTAGGGATAGGGCTACCTGAGGAGGATTAACGACCGGATTAAGGTTGCTTGTTACATTATTGTGTGAGTTGTTTGTTACCGTTGTTTTGAATAATACACAGCCAGAGTTGAGAAAATTCTATGCTAGATTGGCTAACAGCATCTCCAGATTTTTCGATCAAAACAGACTCTTTGAAAAATTTCAAAATAACGGTGTCCGCATTAATATTGGATCATTGCAAAATAATTTCAAAGTTATATTAAAAAAATACAGTTATATTTTTATACATACCAAACGATTTTTTCATTTATATAGGATATTTTTAACTGTAGAAAAAATATGTTGATCGCTCAATAACTTAATAATACATATCAACATAGAGACATCAATTCTCTATAATTTTTTGAACCCTTATACCGTCATTTTGTCGTCTGTCTGTCTGTCTGTCTGTCTGTCTGTCTGTCTGTCTGTCTGTCTGTCTGTCTGTCTGTCTGTCTGTCTGTCTGTCTGTCTGTCTGTCTGTCTGTCTGTCTGTCTGTCTGTCTGTCTGTCTGTCTGTCTGTCTGTCTGTCTGTCTGTCTGTCTGTCTGTCTGTCTGTCTGTCTGTCTGTCTGTCTGTCTGTCTGTCTGTCTGTCTGTCTGTCTGTCTGTCTGTCTGTCTGTCTGTCTGTCTGTCTGTCTGTCTGTCTGTCTGTCTGTCTGTCTGTCTGTCTGTCTGTCTGTCTGTCTGTCTGTCTGTCTGTCTGTCTGTCTGTCTGTCTGTCTGTCTGTCTGTCTGTCTGTCTGTCTGTCTGTCTGTCTGTCTGTCTGTCTGTCTGTCTGTCTGTCTGTCTGTCTGTCTGTCTGTCTGTCTGTCTGTCTGTCTGTCTGTCTGTCTGTCTGTCTGTCTGTCTGTCTGTCTGTCTGTCTGTCTGTCTGTCTGTCTGTCTGTCTGTCTGTCTGTCTGTCTGTCTGTCTGTCTGTCTGTCTGTCTGTCTGTCTGTCTGTCTGTCTGTCTGTCTGTCTGTCTGTCTGTCTGTCTGTCTGTCTGTCTGTCTGTCTGTCTGTCTGTCTGTCTGTCTGTCTGTCTGTCTGTCTGTCTGTCCGGTAAAAATTGTAGCCAAACGGCTAAACCTAGAGAGTTGAAATTTGGCATGCTTATACAACTCTTTGACCCGCACATAGGAAAAATACTTAAACATCTAAAAAACATATCTCCCTAGAAATATAAACAAATATGGGCTCATAGAAAAAAATTTTTTTTTTTTTTAAATTATGAGTTGAGTATCAAATGAGAGCCCTTTATACGTGGATTAACGATCAAAATTTTGCAAAATAAATTATTTTGAAAAGAATTTTACCAAAATTGTGCAAAAAAAAATTGTCCCACACCCTGTAGCCCACATGGCTTAAACTAAAAATCTGAAAAATTCTAAGTAATGTACATTGGTGTGAACCGGGATATTACAACAGGAATTTTTGATCAGATTATGTTTTCGGAAAATAACGCATATTTTGTGTTTTTTGGTTGACGATGCACAAAAGTTATAGTTATGTAACACACTATATTAAAAGGCATATCCTGGTCTAATGGTTAACTTGCTCGCTTGCTTGCTTGCTACCCAGCACCCAGCATACTAGGGTTCGCTCCCAAGCGTAGTAGACAATTTTATTTATTTATATTTTTTTTTCTATTTTTATTTTGTTTCAATTATTTTGTCAAAATTCTAGTTATATTTTGGCAAATATTGCATTTAATTTTTAAGAGCGTAAATTTAATAACCAATTGAAATTGTTGGAATTATATTTTCATTCTGGGTGCATTCGAGTTGTACAGAGTAGAGCGAGCGCTGAGGGAACAGTTGATGGTGACGTCATGAATAGAGCACTAACGGAGCGAGCGTTCTTGTTACATAATGTTTATAAAATCTTACCCTACAATTTTAGGCGGCGTTTTTACTGTCAGATTAGTTCACGTCAATCATGAATCAAAATTATATACCTCGGTTTTTCCTTGATTTTTTTATTCAATGATGAAGAAATAAAATTAATTAAAAATTAAATAATAATTAATGAATTAATTTAATGAATTTTTTCCATTTTAATTTTATGCACGGTGTATTTTAATAATTTTTTTGCTGTTTACAGAACGTCACAAATACATAAAATAGCCGTACTCTGTAGCCATAGACAAATAACAATATTATTTGTCTATTGTTATTTGTCTAAGGCTATTATTTTTATTTTATTTACAATTTAATTTTAAACTTTCATTTCTTTCCCGCCGTTCCCCCACTTTTTTATGTCGTACTCCATATGCTCGGTCGTAACACCCCGAACACATACAGCGCACTCAAAATGCTCGCTCGATCGCAAAACGAATGCAATTGAGTGTACTCCGAGCGTCAAATCGAACACGTTTGAGTGTACAGAACGTGCTCGGAACGCTCGGAGCGTCTAATCGAATGTACCCTCTATATGTCATGTATACGAAACCAGGGGGGCGGAGCACTTCACTTAAAACAACCAATGGAAGCCATAGGCGCAATTTTCAAAATCTTAAAAAACTTTGCTATATAAAAAAAAAATACTGCACATATTTAGAAATCTAAATAATGGTATTAGGTATTTGAATTAAAATTAACAAAAAAGATTTTAACTTCAAATTTGTTTTTAAAGCTCTTAGATTAACAGACGATAAATTATTTTAAAAATATCGTTTATTTTGCCGTGATTACTACAAATCAAAATTTGTCCTACACACTCAGCATGCCGCATTCACTTATTATATACCTGCGAAACCCTGCAATGTGTGAAAATTCACATTTCACATCAATTTTTAACTATTGAAGTGGGATTGTCCTAAACAAAATGATCATAAACAAATTGTTCCACTTAAAACAAAAAAACAAAACAACAGACAGCTCCCTTTAAAATAAAACATCCCTGCATAAATAAAACTGTTGGTTAACTTTTGCTGTATCATTTACAGTGTATAGAATCTGAAAACAAAGTCTGTTAATTGTGATTTTCATCTAAAAGTCCAGTATTGAACGAACCAGTAAACCTGCTGCGGTAAACCAATGTCAAACGATTTAACATATCACAATAACGTCAAAATTCAAGTCGATAACTTGTGCCCCTGTCAATCGTTGTTCCGCAACCCGCTGTACACCTGTGCAAGTTAGGTCACAGTTAAGAGGATTATAACCAGTTTCAATGGTCATGTACATTTAAATAATCCAGCAGAAATAATGCAAGTGTTAGAATTTTCCACATGAATATTGATGATTTGTTTACAAAAATAACAGAGATTTTCATGTAAAAAATAACATCGGAGTACAATGTTTGGAGTCAAGGGGTTTTTAAAGCTTTTGTTTGTTGTCTGTAAATTTGCATATGGCCGCAAAAATACAGTACACGTGATGTGTTCGTTTCCAATTTACTGGAACCACGGTGCATCACAAATACCGCTTGTTTCTTTTTATTTTACATTCTAGAACAACACATTGCTATATAACATGGTAAAATATTCAACTACGGTTTCGAAATAACTACATACTTATTTGTGGAAGATAGACGGTATAAATTCAGGAAAATCGGAAAAATAACCAGTAAAATTTCTGTGATAGTTGCAAACATTACAAGTCATGTGGTCTCTGGAATCAGGGACGTATTTACTTACAAGAGGCCCGAGGCGCAAACGGTTTCTGGGGCCCACTTCCCTAATTAATAAAGCAATTTAAAAAATTTATTGGAAGTGTGAATTTTCACGCATTTCAGGGTTTTGTAGTTATTATAAGTGTAAGGATGTCTAGAACAATATATTTTCTATAATCACATCCAAAGCAACAAAAATCAATTACCGTTCATGAATCTATACTTAAAGAGCTCCCATTTAATATCCCCACAATAAAACAAATTAAAAAAAAAATCAATAACACAAAAACTGTAATATTTTCCAAAAACGAAATCGGATCGAAATTTACTCTCGTAGTTTTCCGGTTCATAGCAATATACATAGCTTAGAATTTTTTCAGATTTTTAGTTTTACCTCTTAGGGTAAACTTTTTTGGAAATAATCGTATTAAAATTTAAAAAAATGAAAAACTATTTCCCGTTGCAAAAGTTCATTTAGTTTGGTTAAAATTTTAGTGTTAAAATTTTAAACTAAAAAAAATAAAAAGTACACAATTTTTGACCAAATCACTGTGAAGATTTACACGGTGATTTGGTCAAAAATTTACTCAGATAGTGTTATTTTTATGAAATATTAGTTCATTGTTAAAATAACACTACTTTAACACTATTTATTTTCTAACACTACAATTTGAACAGTATGTAAGTATAAATTCTACAATTTTTAGCCAAAAAATTAGTGTATTAAGAAGTGAATAATAATAAGGTCTTCATGATACACTTAAATTAAATTTTTTAGTAAGAAACGACTATTCCATGCAAGTTTCATACTATGCTTTTTCCATGACTATAACTTTATTACTTATTTAATTTTTATTCAGTTCTCTTTAAAAACTAACAATAATTTGACAGTTCCTTTAAACCTATTTATTACGTTGCTTAGTAAGGGTCATGTACTTGTCATAAGGAATCTAAATTCAGTTAAAATATAATCTTTCTCAATTTGTAATACGAAACTATGATCTATTTCAAAGTAGAAAAATGTGTGTGTGAAGATAGGAGCTGTTTGTCCTTGCTTCGGATTGGTTTAGATCGACATCCCTATTACACTGTAAAAATATTATTTTTATTCCAAGTTGACAGATGTTCAGTGTCGTATATTGGAAATATATATTATTTATATTATTTAATTTTTCTCATATATTTTGTTATTATTTACATATTTAGACTTTTATTTATATTCTTGGCGTACATTTTATGGAGAAAATTCTCCATGTAATTTGTTTTTACGCAGTTATATATTTTTTAGGTTATCTGACATATAAATATTTTTTGACACTTGACAATTAACATATCAAGAGAGAGGACTAATGTGAGGCTAAAAGACAGCCCAGCTGATTGTGCCCAAAGAAGAAGTTATTGATATAATTTTTAGACCTTCATATATACATAACGTATATTTTTAATTTTTATTTACAATAATTATTCAAATAAGAAACTTTTGCTCTGCAGATATATTGTTTGTTTTATTGCTTTGTTTAAACTCTTTTAGCCAAATCTCTCTTTTTATATATAGTACATAATTTTTAAAATTAATATTTTTTTAACTTTTTCAAATTTCCCATTAAACTGAATTTATGTCGTATAAATAACGTATTTTAAGTGTATTATCTGCCTTGTTTATTTCAATATCTTATTAACCTTTTATATAATAAAAAAAAAAAAAATACTTGCTAACCCAGTTGCTGCGCCCATGCCCTAGTTGTAACTTATTTTAAATTTCCCGCTATACTGTATTTGATCAGTGTAAATCGTACTCGGTTCGCAGCGCTATCTACTTTTTTCTACTTTGAAATAGACCATAAATCTGGTTACTTTGGTGACTGTTGTGGTGTAAATAAACTTTTTTGAAACCATGTAAACTTGTAAATCTGGCTTTCACATTTTTGGTGAAGTTTCATTATACTGAGGTTATATTCACTCAAAAACTACATGTCAGATACCAAATTGACATGTCAAATTTGTGATTGACATGTCTTATATTTTGAATTATATACAAATATTTATTTCATCTTATTTCGCTTATTCATAATTTCTGTTCTGGTTGTATAATATATATTTCAAATACTTGTCAATTTGTGTTTTATACAATTTGTGTTAGTAAGTTGACATATAATTTAATGTCATAATTGACATTGTCAAATATTTTGAAAGGTGTAACTTCAGAATTACCACCCTAAGATGATATTTTAAATATACAACATAAAAAATGAAGTTTCCCTGTTAGTTTCGTATTACAAAATGAGACAGATAATAACAATACTTGCGACAGCTGATTAACAGACAAAAAATATATTTGCAAAATTCGACAACTTTAACTATATTATTTTATTTTAATCCGGTGTCCTTTACAAACTAACAATAATTTGACATACACATGATTTCAATTTATTAAGTTGCCTAACAACGGTAGACCCAGGGCCGGCGAACCGGGTGCCGCGAAACCTGGAGCGCAAAATTAAGGATATTGAAACATGGGGGCTTTTTTATAATGAATGGAGCAGAATTATTTGATGACTTGAAATCTCCATCAGCTCTTTTGCCTAAAGACATTTATGAACCTTTAAATGTTCTAAATTTTATAAAATCCTAATATTTGGATTTCATTAAGAATAATGTTAACGATACCAATTACTGTTGCTAGTAGTGAGAGAAGTTTTAGTAAGTTAAAATTGATAAAAAACTATTTACGCTCTACAATGAGGAATGAGAGATTAAATAACCTGGCGATATTATCTATCGAAAATGATATCGCATCGAAATTAGATATTACCGAAATAGTCAAAAATTTCGCTGATTTAAAAGCTCGAAAAATTAACTTGTAGCTTGTAGGTAATATGTAATCTGTATAAATTATTATTTAACGTAGTTGTTTTTTCAATTTAATAAATAAATTATTAATGCACATTCAGTTGTCTTTTTTTTTAGTAGATGATTCTTCCTTTTAATAATATATTTTCTAAAATGGGCTTAAAACCAATACAAATAATATATATTTTTTTAAATATACCTATCATTCCTTAAGGGGCGCAATTCAAATATTTGCCAGGGGTGTTAGAATTCGTCGGTCCGGCCCTGGGTCGACCAGTGCTGCTTGAACCTGTTACGTAATGAGATCATTACGTAACAGGTCAGAGGTGTGCCATAAAAAGGAGTAAGGAACGTGCTACACTTACTAATCACTAACACGCCTGTAATAAACGTATCTATATAGTCGTGGAAAAACGTATTAATTCCAAAGTAGTTGGTGTGAAAAAAAATTAATGTCTCAACATTCGTAACGCATTAATTTTCATAGCTGTGAACGCTATCTTAAACGTTTAAACTGTCTACTTAATTTATCCACAACGTACAGTGAATAGTCTATTATAGTGCATAATTTTAGAGTTGTGAACACAGTTTAACAGTAACAGTTAACAAGACTTTTCGCATAAACAGATGTAGTGTTCCGATATTTCTAGTAATTCTCTCTAACTCCGCGCCGTCCCGCCCGGTAGTGTCGACGTGTATGCCAGTGCGTACGCGCCTGTGATACAGGTGTTTGAAAGATGTTTGAACCAACGCGAGTATTACTAATGATGCGGAAGATGTTTTTTTCTTCGTACCGAACATTGTTTAGTTGCCAATTTTATGAAACTTCATCTATCTTTATCGTGTTATGTTAGCTATTTGTTTCATTCTGGCGTTTTGCTTGAAATTTTATTTCAAATGTGTGAAAGACGACAACATTATAACTTGGACTTTTGTAAACAGATCTTGAAGATGCTTCGAGTAGAACTGAGTTAGGTAACCCAGGGCCGGTTTCTGAAAGCTTAGCAGAGTTTAATCTTTTGGTTAAACTTGGTTACAATATAACAATCCCATAAGTAACCATAGCAACCATTTTCTAATTATTTGGTTATAGTTAACTAGGCTTTCAGAAACCGACCCCCAGTGTTTTAAAAACAGAAATTCAATCAAAGATGATGACAGATCAGTTATACCAGTTTTTTACGAATTAAACCGGTGCAATCAACGGTAGACTCGTATACAACTTGAAGAAGAAATATGAATATTATGCGGGTTTTTTCAGAACAGACCAATATCGACAATTACAAAAACTCATCATCTCACATTTTCCTTATGGTTCTCAGTTTTGGCGAAGAACTTACTCAAGAAGTCATTCTCGTTCCTCATCCTCTATAATCTTGTGTTCCTGCGACCATTTGGTTCCCAAAACTGAAAAGTTTCGTTAAAAGAACATTTCAAACGACTGAGGTGAAAAAAATCAGAAACTAATCTAAAAGCGATTCTAAAAAGTTCATACAAAATGTGTTTCATGGACTGGAAAAGACGCTGGCTGCAAAATATAGCTGCAGAAGGGAAATATTTTGGTGATAATTTAAATTTTAAACAATTTCTCTTTAATATGGTATAAATATCATCCAGTGAATTAGATGATAAAATAAAAGTTATTCGACTTTTTGGAGAGAATATTTATTTTAGAGACAATTTTTCGCTGAAACTTCTTTAGCTTCATCAAGTGCTATTCTATATTTGTTGTTCATCAGGTTATTATTAATGCCAATATTAGAGCAATCCAGATATTTCAAAATAAAGTGTTACGGAAAATGGTGAATGTTCTTTGGTACGTCCGTAATCTGGATATTCATCGGGATCTAGGCATCCCATTGGTAAACGAAGAGATCAAGATATTTGCTGGCAAACACGAATCCCGGCTTCATCAGCATGTCAATGTAGAAGCTATTCAACTACTTGACAATCAGAAGTCTTAGTTCGAAGATTGAAATAAACCAAGCCCTTCGAGTTGTAGTAGTTTATTGTGATGTGTCTTTCGGACGTGTCAGTTGGAAACTTAAAGATATTATTGGATTTACTATAGTATTTAAGCATTTAGTTTTAAGATTTATTAAATTTAAATTATTGGTTGGTCTGTAGACCAGATTTAATTAGATACACCCTTCAGGGTTGTACTAATAAAAAAAAAAATCAGCTGTGGCCACCACAGGACCGACTGCAATCACAAAGTACTTGTGTAATATACATTCTAGCAGCAGAGTAGTTGTTATTGTAAAAGACAATAACGTATTATATTACGTTGACAATTTCATAATGTGTATTTATAATTTACGATAACCGTTGAAATGTACCTGCATACATACAAAAAAAAATGTCTGAAATAAAAGTTGGTAGTTATTGCTTTTACAGCAATTTTTGTTAAATTTTTTCGAAATATTTCTCTGTTGTGAAATATTCGCAAAATTTTTAAAACCGACACGAGTAAACTCCCATTTGTAGTTAACCGATTTTTACCAAAAGTTGATCAACTCGTGCCATTGATGTCGAAAGCTTAAATATGAAGTTTCATAAAAATTCTTTTAGCCGAATTTGCTCTGTACGTCTACAAAGACCGACGGGCAGACAGACAGACAGACAGACTGACATACATCATGCTAAAAATAGTCAAAACATTATGTAGGGACCTCAATTCGTGGAGATCCATCAAAATCTCGAAATATCAAAATCGGTATGATCACAATACTTCCCTTATATATGTTGGCGGTCGGTAAAAAATATATATATTTGTTGTTAATAATTTTTTTGACATTATCCTGCTAATTTCTTGATCGAAACTCGTAAGAATTACAAGAGCATTCTAATTTATAAATTCGCACTTATGTCTAACTTTCTCAGTTTACTGTCTTTTACTCTCTCTCTCTTTCCTCTTTCTCTCTCTTTCCTCTTTCTCTCTCTTTCTCTCTTCCTCGCACTTATAATATGACCAACTTTCTCAGTTTACTCTCTTTTACTCTCCCTCCCCTCTCTCTCTCTCTCACTCTCTCTCTCTTCCTCGCACTTATAATATGTCCAACTTTCTCAGTTTACTCTTTTACTCTCCCTCTCTCTCTCTCTCTTTCTTTCTTCCTATCCTTTCACTCTCTTCCTCTTTTTCCTCTCTTTCCTCTCCTGTACCTTCCCTATCTCTTTCTCGCTTTTTTTATTAATTCCTGATATTTATAAATGTCTGATTTTAATTACAATCAACAAATAAACAAAATTTGTATTTACCCTGATGTAATTATTTCAGTAGTTATCGTGTTGAACATTTTATTTTGCCAGTAATTCAGTTTTGATAAACTGTTAAATGCGCTAAAACAATCATACAATTAGCCTTTTGTTACAAATATCAGTTATACAAAACCTAGTAATGAATTTAAACAGAGTTCAATTCTGACAAAGGCATATGATTTTGTAAAATTAGTTTTTGAAAGATTGACTTTTCCCCCGTATGGAATTTTATAGATCGATAAAATGTGGGATTCTTCGAATAATGCCAGCACATAAAAACACATGGATTAGGAAACCAATTCAAATTTGCAACGTTGTAGGACAATAATACAAAGTGTCAACAGACCATTTTACAAAAGTGTCATATGGTAGATGGACAAATCGATTAGAGATCGATGGAAATATATCCTGTTCGAAATGTGAAAGACTGAAGTTGCTACCCTATTGGCTGTCTGTATAAAATTAACGGCTCAACAGCCAACCAACGACGAGAATTCGACAAAATTTTCAAATGAATATTGCGTGATTACTACTTCTGCATGATTCTGAATAAAACTAGCAGATACAAAAAATCTGCTAGGTTATAGGGACAACAGTGTAACAGTTGCACTACTAGAAATATTTTGATAATAAATATATTATTCATAACAATGCGAAGAGTGTTTATGCAATACATTATTTTGCTATTTCGACAGTTTTATTATGAATGTTAGACAGGATATAAATAAAAACATTAGCAAAATATGTGTGGTATAAATATGAATAAAAATTTATTGTAAATGACTCGGTTCCTGGCTGAGGTCTGGTGTATATTTAATGCATTAGATCCAGTCAAGAGCTGAGTCCGGTCGACCACGTAAGTTTTATTTTTTATCTTATATTTTATTTTTCATATTCATTCTGTTTTAAAATGTTTTGTCTGCATTTAATAATCACACAATTAATTTATAACTTTAAATTTTGTTTTTCATTTATTGATTTTTTTTTTCATTTTGTACAATAAATTTACTATGTCAAAATGCTCCCACTTGTTTATTTTTAAAATTCCCATCAACAGAGAAGCTGGTAAAATCAGTCCTTTTTATTTTACTAGTTTTATCTAAACTAGGTGGTGGCAACCTTCCCCCTTGTTTTTACATTTTGGTAAGTCCATCTCCCCCCCCCTCCCTGGCTGTACCAATTTGGTGACCAGCGGTGGGATTTTTAATTAAGGGATCCTTGAGTAGTTTGACATTTCTGGTAGCAGCAGTGGGATTCTTTTAGCAACTTTTGATTGTTACAATTTGGTGGCTGTGGTGGGATCTTTTAGCAGTTTTTGCCTGTTACAACAGCACAAAATAATCAAGATACCATATTGAAAGGAAGGAATAGGGAAATTACTCGGCAGTGTTGGCTTAAATTACTTTATTTTCCAAAAAAGTGTTCTAAAAAAAAGGTCCACGCTTCCAAAATATAAGTGA